>OY723389.1:28016185-28051185 GCA_963210295.1 Ophion ellenae | reverse complement strand
GCGCAATCATTTACGAGACTCGTAATCGCCTACGTGTGTGCGACGCCTCATATTTGCCCTGTACGTGTGTATCGCTTGCTCGGCATTGATAGGGCGTAAGCGGCACGATTTTACGGTAGCCGAGATCGGCTGGATCGCGCCCTTTTCTTTTGCCCCAAGTAAAGATGCGCGTGTGAGCGGGTTGTTTTAACGTGTGGGTGTGAGTATGGATGCCCAGCCGCGGCACGGCTGCTAGCACCCTTTACTGCATTCTATTCGGTTCTATCCGGTGTTTACGGCTGGAAGCATTAACAGAGAGAATCGCATTATTGCAACGTACCACCCCTTCGCCAGTTTCGTCCACCCATGCAACGTCGTGTCGCGTTTCCCCTCTCCCCTGATGCGTCCCTTGTTCGCCAGCTATCCTCACATGTGTGCGTATGCGCGCGCGTGCGGAAAGTATATTTTGAATTCGATGTATCCGTGCAATGTTGGCTTTCAGTGCATTTTACTATTTTGAGGACGGTCCTTTAATGTTTAAAAAAAAACCGCCTTGATTTTCGGGACTGGATGGTCCTCGAAGTTATCTATACAGAATTGCAGTTAGACCTATACATAGGTCATTGTAAAGGCATTGGGGGCTACACAGTGATGAGTATGAGGACAGTTGGCTATTATGAGGATGGTCGTCGAAGTCAAGTGTCTTCAAAATCAACTTTGTACATGTGTGTGTGTTTTTGTATGCATGCATACCCATGTATTTACGTACACAGCAAATCCATTTATACGTATCCATATGTGTAATTTGTTGATATGTGTAGTCTAGATATGCAGGAAACGAGGAACCCAGCTGAACATACCAGCGCGCTTGTTGCAGACCGAATGCAAGACCGTTTCTAGCTGCAAACCAATAAGGTCATTTTTCTCGTTCATAATCCACTTCGTACTAGCCCCTTTCCCCTTGTGCACAGTATTCGACGATATAGCTACGGACGAAAGGGATAGAGAGAGAGAAAGAGAGTATAACCAAATCCCTGTATTCCAGTTTCCAGGGCAACTGCCGAATCCATAGCGGATAACCCCTTCCCAGTTAACGCCTAGTTAATAGTAGAACCGCGGCGTATATCGCAGAGCATTGGAATATTATGGGATTATATAAGCCGGAATTCGACTACGTGTCTCCAATGAGGCAATTCCAGCATTCTACGCACGCCTATACCTTTGAAATTGTATATCAAGGGGGTGCGTAATTTTGACATAGTTTGCATTGAGAATGCTATTTCGCGGGGCGAGAGTCGCGATTTTATTGGGATCCGGTATCGATATGCATTTGCGTTCATGGATTCATAGTATGAAGTAATTGATTAGGCATAGACGCGACCAGACATCAGCAACGTTGATGACAAAAAGATGAATGATCAATCGGGTTGAAAAATTTTAGAGAACATGATCCAGCTTGGAACTGATGTCAGTCAATGGTATTCCAGTTTTGGGATTCGATTAATTTGGCGTGCGGCAATCGCGAAACAGAGCCAAGTATTGTATTCTCAAATTTGCGCAACGCCACGTCAAACTTATTGAGGGTGTGCTTGGGGAATGGCATTCCAAACCGTTTACTGCCCCCTTGCGAAAGAACGATGTTTTTGCCGAATTTGCAACGCCAGGAAAGACACTTTGCGACACACGACCTGACCAAGCATAGTACGATGTTTGAGGGACCCGAATATTTAACAATTAACTGATTTTCGTCTATCGTCAAATCGAAATACATCCCAGTATATTGATAACATTTCAAGCCGCAGCGCGGGGTCTTTAGAACCGCGGGGTCTCCTGCGGCCGCTGTTGCGTCGTCGCCGGCCGGTGTTCGGTTTGAGTGTCACGTACGTTGCTACTATTTTCGCGCCAAAAGTAAAAAAAGCAGTTTGTCGTATCTTTTGGTCTCCAGCCCATGCTTGTGGTGTTACGGCAATTAAGTAAGAGTATTTTCATTTCACACTAAGAAAAAAAACCAATTGAATCAAAAAAATATATTGATTGATCCAAATAAATGTGCTGCTGCGGAGTGCCACCGATACATGAGGTTGTTACAATACTATAAAACATTGGAAAATGTGATCGATTTAAATAACATATTATTTTATTTGAAAAAGCTCTTCTGTTCTCTGAATATCTACATTATTCTTCAAATAAAATTATATTCTATTGAAATCATTCTATATATAATCCGTAAATGTATTGGATGAAATAATTAAGCGGTTGCTACAAACATTTTTTATTTCGTGCAAAAATTTAATCAATAGAATTCATTATTTCTTTACTACATCGAAACGAATATGCCATGGGACGTAAGTTTTTCAATTTGTTTTAAATCTTTTTAAAAAAGTGAGCATTAGAATGATCATCCACGATAATAGTGAAGAGAATATCAGATATCCAATGGAATATCCATGGAGAGAATATCAGATATTCAACTGATTAGAACAGATACTACAATTTGATCTTAGCCACAGGCCAAGAAGCGATACTCTTTAGAGTTTCTCCAGCGTTTAAGTAGATTTTCGGTTCGCGCTACGCTTACGAGAAACGAGCGCGCGTGCGGCTTCTAGCGGTGACTCCGAGAACTACGGGTTTCCCCACACCTACAATTTCGGTGGCGCTCGGCCATGATTTGCTTGATTTTTTTTAACCATATGTGCAAGAAACCTTTTACTTTCGTATAATTTTTTAACCAATTCAGACATTTGCTTAATATTTTTCAGTAAAAATAAAATATTAATATTTTAACGAATGATGTACTTAAAAATCAATACCAGATATGGTGAAAACAATAAAATGACATATTTACTCAATAGAAATTTTATTTGAATCAAACGAGCGAAATTCATTTTTTCTCGTGTACTCGAATCAACAATATTCATGTTATGAATTGAAACGCTTTTTTCGTCCGTTGCAGAAATTGCATTCAAAACTATATCATTTGTTCGCGATAATTTCTTAGATAGATTCAATAATATATTGTTCTCGGCTAACAATATATCTTTTGAATAAAAAAAACTTTCAATTTTATCATGTTATCGAAGTCAATAGCGTTTTGTTTGGACTGATAAATGCGATTATTTTCATCAACAATTTTACTATTGAATCAACGAAATTTCATTGAATAACACCAATGATATTGGATCAATGATTTTTTTTCTCAGTGCATAATAGTGTATTTATAGGATGACAGAATAAAAAATAATCTAATACTAATGGTCTTAGGGTGGCTCATTAGATTAGAAGGGGTCGTTTGAGCCAAAACAAGCGGGGTCTCTTGAGCATGGCTCATTAGATGTGCATTAAAAATCAGGTGTTTAAACCCCACCCCAAGTACCTACGAATCTTTCTACAAAAACTATTTCTTTTTTTTTGGATGCGAAAGTACCAGAGAAAAAATGAACCACCTATAGTCTCCAAAGATCTGATGAAAAGTGCTGCAGAAGACGTCATCAATGGCAAAAGTATGCGAAAAGCGGCAAAAGATAACAAATTAGATAGAACCATGCTTTCTTCATCTTTTTCATGTTTCTCTTGTAAAAAAATCCTTTTTTATCCCACTGGCTCAACTAGCCCCGTGAGGTGGCTCTGGCGAGCCATCTGACTTTTGTGATGTTCATGTAGGTTTAGTCTAGTAAGCAACGTTTTAGCAAATAAAGAACCTATCTATTTTAAAAGATATCGTTACTTATAACTTTATCAATTCGGAGCTATACTGCTTAGAACAAAATCATGATAACGCGAAACCCCTCTGCTTTAACCCAACTTTTAACGAAAAAATAAGACTTTAAAAATAGTTTTTTTCGTACGGCACTTTATGGAGATCTGGCCACATTTCTACCTAATAATTTATACACTGAATAACTCTAGATGTCTGATACAAACTGCTCTACGCTTGTTAAAAGTTCTAAATAATTCGCAACGACAATAAAAATAGTGCGACACCTAATGTTTAAAGAAAATATTGATGATAAATCCTAAAAAAAATGTGACTAGCAGAAGAATTTTCGTAGCCGCGACTTTTCAAAGAAAAAACATACAAATGTCTAAATCTACTAAATTAGCGTGACATTTTTAATTCCAGTTTGTCGTTGGATAAAATAATGAATTATAACTTTTATTTATTAAGCGTTATTGTAATGTACCAATGATTCAGAAGGGCCTTGCTCATGACCCCCACAAAATACGGCCCGTTCCCCAAAAGGAATACCTTAACTAGAACAAATTGCAACAGAGTCGAAAATTAAGAGAAGTCACCTGGGAATAGTCCGTCCTTGGTCGTCTTTTGAACGGTTTGATCCTAAGGCATGACCGATACACTATCATCGAAACTTAGCTAGACTCAGTTAATAAATTTATATTCCTAATCAATGAATTTGAGTTCCAACTCTTTATTGGCAGCGATCCCGAAATTCCTATCCCGGGTTTACGAGCCGGGGATACAAGGATGTTTGGAAGTCGATGGTGTTGAACTTTGCATCGTTGGAATGCAACGAAAATTCTTCTTTATTTTCTCATTTCATCATTTTTTAACCATCTAGATGATTTTTTCCGGTTTAGGTTGTGGATCTCTAAAAAGGATGTTCAAAAATATTTCAGTGATTTCTACAGCTTAAATTTGGTAAAAAAAATAGGCAGTACGATGAACAATCATTTCCGTTGCATACCAACGATGCAAACTTCAATACCACTGGAAGTCGTGCAGAAATGTCATCATAGCCATGATGGCATGATAATTGGATAAAACATAATAATACAGATTATGGCGGACAATTCGCCACTCGTTGAAAGAAGTGCAGATTTTTGCTGTTGTTTTTATTACAAAATTGCGGATAAATATTCTGCATATATAGAAACAGGCTGGAACAATAAATATATTTAACATATATACTTGAGATGGAGATACGACGAGAAAATGTATAACGAAACAATACTACCAAATTGTTAATATTTTTTGCCGAGTAATTTATGTGTAAAATGAAGTATTTGCAAAACTTCAGAATCATTCACCACATTGGGGATTCCCAAACTTTTTCGGTTCATGTTTCGAAATCTTTCGGGCAGCGTCGCGACGCTCCTAATCTCTCTTCGCGACGCCCAGATTGGGAACCTCTGCACTGAATGATTGTGGTGTAATTACAGCGTACACAAATTTTGCTTATTTTGTCATCCGGCTTTCTCATATTTTCTTACCAAACCGTCTAGCAACGCTGTCAACAGTTGAGCGGCTCAAAAAATCCGGGTCAAGGTATTCTTTGCGTTTTTAAAATGATTTTGTCATATGAATGCTTTATGGGCCTGGCATCGATGATTCTGTGTAAGTATATAAAAAAAAACACTCGTTTATTGATTGTTAATTTTTTATTTTCTAGTGTAGAAATCTTTGAAACTTATTAACGCGTTTTTCTCACACTTAACATTTTCAAAGTCGGTGAACTCTCTTGCTCGAAATCTACTGCACCGATGCTTTTGGAATTTCACACTCTTTCTACACATAAATTACGAATTAACGCTGTCGAGTTAAATTTTTTTTCTTCTAATTTCAATTTATCTTACAATAACAACATTTCCTATTTTTTAAATGAAAAATCGGTATTTTGGCTTTTAAGTGTATCCGAAAATTAAAAAATCAATAGAAAAAACCCGATAGCGTTACCTTAAGGAACTTATCAACTAATGCAATCTTTTTGGTTTTTTATTTCAGATGATCCAGTGATGAGTTATGCGGTTCACCACAATGCAACTTTTTTTTAGGCTTCTGTGAAGGTTTGTTGTCAATGGCTCATTTCTGCATAATTATTAATGAAAATTTTACAGAATATTCTTCAAATGTCCTTTTATTATATACTCATTACGAAAATAAATATATATTAACTGTGTCGTCAAAAAAAATTATCGTAAATATGCTTTTTTTTATAGCGAAAAAACGCGTTTTTAAACTTTTTTTTGTTTTTCATCTGCCATTTTTTAATTTTTTGATAAATCTTTATATCCGAGGGTCATTTTGTAGCTGGTGTCATACTGAATCTAATGGACTATGATTTTTTTGTTTCAGACCAGCCGTTGCCGAGTTGTGATGGAGCTACCTAGCCCACCTATTTTTGAGGCGTTACGTTAAACTATAGTTTTCGTACTTAAAAATAAATAAAAATTAATTAATTCAAAAAATGTATTTCGAGACTTTATTTATCAAGCTCAACAACTTTTATATTCATATATTTTATAAAATCCTAAAAAAAATCGCGAAAATACCCTTTTTTCGTGGCCCCAAAGTGGACTGGTCCCTTAAAGAAGACAGGTGACACGATCGTTAAGAAAGAGATTTCTATCATTACATTAAGACATGTATTCGCGAATTCCGGCTATTTTTGCCAGGGATGAAATCTCTCACACATCCTTAGGCTTTGAGGGATTCTTTTTGGGGTACATCCAGCCCTAGCAGACATTGCTGCAAGTTATCATCCGTGCCGCTAGGGTCCACGAGCGGTGATGCCTTATGGCAATATTCTCAAAAGATACTTCGTCGAAGCTTATCGTGAAATCTTTCAGCTTCAAACAGTCGAATCTGAAAGTTTATTATACTTTCGATCCGAGCTCTGTAAAGTGTTCTGTTTGCCCACGCGTACACACGTATAAGGTGAGCTCGCAGGTCGCCATGAGTGTCGGAGATGTCCCCACGACTAAAGTCTTATGGGGAGGCGAGAGCGGTCGTGTAAGCTCGCCGAAGGTCCGGCTCGCGGTTTCTGGCCAGAGCTTGCGGCCTGCTAATGTCGTTTTAAGCACGGCATTTACCGCAGCGACAAATAATCATTAGCCAGAGTTTAGAAACAGTTTGTGTGTGTTTTTCTCTGGTGTGCGTGACCAAGTACTGACGGTCTAAGGACTAGGGGTGTAGCCAACACAAGTGCGAAAGGTGTCTACCGCACTCGTGGCTGCGAAATTTGTCTCTCTCTTTCTCTCTCTCTCTCTCTCTCTCTCTCTCTCTCTCTCTCTCTCTCTCTCTCTCTCTCTCCCTTCCCCTCCATCTCGCTCCTCTTCATTTCTCTCGTCGACTTAAACGATATATAGGCTAGAAAAGAGTACGGTGTATGCACCCAAGGTTTTCGTTATAAATTCTGCTGGTTAGGACCTTCCACATACACCCAAGCATTTGTCCGGTACTTCTTCCATATAGGTGAGTATATACCCAGGGAGAAACGTGTCGGTGTAACCCAAACCCACCCAGGTATTCCGAGCAACGTCCTTAAGCCGGATTATCCCCTGAGAGGTAGACCTAAATATTTTAACGTTTTGCGTAAGTTCGGCGGTGCAGTAGGAGTTTCGGCGAGGGTAAACTCGTACCAGAGGTAATGCGGAAGCACAACCAACCATGATGGGTTTCTCCTCCTCTCTGCACCCAACTCATCACTCTCGTGATCTTCCTCCCTCGCAACGAGGAACTCTTTCTTTTCACCGATACGAACGAATAAGGTCAAATTTTCTACCGATTGAACATCCTCTTTTCCAACGTACTTGTTTGCATTTCCTTTTTTCGTTTCTTCTGCGCAGCTGGTGCATTTCCCGCTGTTGCCGAACGATGTACGTATGTATATGTAGCCACCGGTATGACAATGCGTTTTATAAGTCTAATGGGGAAGAGAAAGAGTGCACGTGCTCATTGTAACGGAGGCAATGAACCAGCGTCAAGACTACGTTCCACTTTTACTGTATATACACACACGTGTATATGTATCCTCGCACATTACCCCGGAGTTTCTCGTTTTCCAAGCGGCGCACATATACGTAATACAGCCCCGAGGTCCACTTTCGTTAATTAATATTCAGTGGCAATAACCATTACCGACACATTTAAACAAGCCGAGTTTCACCAAGTTTCGATAATGCGATATCGCTAAAGTAATACATTTGTGCATATATATATATATATATATATATATATATATATATATATATATATATATATATATATATATATATATATATGAAAAATTGTCGGTAATTAGAGGAAACCGGGGAGCGTTAGCTTTTTCTTTTCTCCCGCATTGCTATTACCTATACATCGAAGTGAAAGTGGCTTTCTCTCTCTTCCTCGCTCCCTCTACTTCCGTACCATCGTACAATCCTCCATTAATAACCATACCGCGCTGCGTCGGGATTAAAATCAATTTCCCCTCTAAACGCAGAGCTAATTTACGAATTTTCATATTATAGGACGACACTCGTATCCACCTGCTGGTTCGGGTACTCATTTTTTGCGCCTTTCCCCGGTCTTTGCAGAAGTGTGAGAAGTGTCGTTCGATTCACCGAGTTACGATCTTTTTCTTCGATACACGTGGCACGCTTGGCGAAAATGGATGAATTCACTTTGAACTTCTGTAGCGAATGGACGAAGCATCGCAAACTGTACAGGCTTATTTCAGAGCCCGATCGATAATGAAGAGAAGGAGCCCGGTCAAAGGAGAAGGACATGAGGATCCAACTCGACTTGAAGGGTCTTTTCACTTTAGACGCTGACAAAGGGCTATTTTCATGCATTTTTTTATAGGTTTATATTATAGATATTGATATAAAAGTTGTTACACTTAAGTTACACTTACTTTCGAAATACATTACATTTTTTAATTTTTTTATTTAAGTGTTTATTTACAGACGAAAATGGTAGTTAAAAAAATGTCTTAAAAAAATTGTAAGTCTGCGCTGTTGATGAAATCTCGAAGATTGATCATTCGAACCAAAAAAATCAAACGGTTTTAGATTCAGTATGTCAATGGCTATAGCGCATATCATACGATTTTTGATATATGCAAAAATAACAAATAACGGTCATGTATCGAGAAAAAACATGTTTTTTCACCGTTTTTGGCAACAACGAAAATAGTAAATATCAATTTAAAAAAAAATCCTTGATATGCGCTGTAGCTATAGTTGTAAAGAATGTGTGGTTAAAATTTCATAAGTATCGGTTCGGTAGTTTCGAAGATTTTATCAGCAAGCCGTCCAAAAACGTTGTTTCGAGAAAAACGCGTTTAAAGTTTGTTTGGGTTACATAAATACATTTAAAAAATGTTTAATGTATTTCGAAGGTGCATTCAATAAGTGCAACAACTTTTATATCAATATCTATAATATAAACCTATAAGAAATTATGAAAATGGCCTTTTTAGCGTCGTAAGAGAGAAGGTCCGTTAAAACCACTTGCATCAAGGACCCCTTCAAACCCCCTTTGCGTCGGGTTGAAATTCCGAAAATTCGATTTTTTTTATTGGTTAGTTTTGTAGTCTAGATTCTTAACTTTAATTTGCAACGAACTTTTTGTAAATATTGAAAAAATTAACCGGGTTTTGGGGATTTTTGTGTAGGGGCCGATCGCTCACTGCGTTACGGTGAACCGCTCCGGTACCCCTAGGGCAGAGCGGGGTCACTTAATTATGATTTTGTTCTAAGCAGTATAACTCCGAGTTAATGAAGTGATAAGTAATAATATTTAAAAAAAATTAGATAGATTGTTTATTTGGCTATGTAACACCATAAAAACTGTAGTAAAAACGTTGCTTACTAGACTAAACTTACATGAATATCACAAAAGTCAGATGGCTCACCAGAGCCACTCCACGGGGCTAATTGAGCCAGTGGGATAATGAACGTTTTTTTTTACAAGAGAAACATAAAAAACAAGGAGAAAGCCTGGTTTTTTCTAATTTGTTATCTTTTGCCGTTTTTCGGATACTTTTGCCGTTGATGACTCCTTCCACAGCACGTTTTATCAGATCTTTGGAGACTATAGGTCGTTTAGTTTTTCTCTGGTACTTTCGCCTCCTGAAAAAAATAAATAGTTTTTGTGGAAAGATTCCTAGGTACTTGGGGTGGGGTTTGAACGCGTGATTTTTAATGCAAGTCTAATGAGCCATGCTCAAGCGATGCTTGTTATGGCTCAAATGACCGCTTCCACATTTTTTCACTAATTGGACCGAGCCACCCTTAGCCTATTGATATTATATTATTCTTGATTCTGTCATCGTATAAATACACTATTATGAAATCAAAATACTCTTACTTGATTGTCGTAACACCACAAACATGCGCTGAAGACCAAAAGATACGACGAACCGCTTTTTTTACTTTTGTCGCGAAAATAGTAGCAACGTACGTGACACTTACACCGTATCATGTGGGTGGCCCCGCACTATATAATAAGACTCCGCGCTGCCCTGCCACCCTTATTTCTTCTCCGTGTTCATCCAAACTATATTTTGTGAAACGGTGGGAGTCGTATCTCAAAATACTTTTCACTTATCCGGAATTACGAAGCGTTCATTTTCACAATAGCAAATGTTCGGAAAGAAAGCTTCAGCCGTTTTTACGACAACTTCGACCTAATGAATCGTCGGGCGGACAAGATTTCCAAAATTTATGGGTATCTTCACAGCACCGTTTTCTATCCCTACGAGCTTCATTCCCGGCTGAACAATGAATGTGCAGTTACTCCATTTTCATTAGATCAGCGTAGACGAGGGTGTTTCGTGAAAGATTTCCGTAGTCTCGAAGAATGATACGAAAAGTATCCCCCGTTATAGTTTCGTGGGCTCTAACGTTATTACTGCCATAGTCGTCATCGTCATTATCATTATTACCATTAACGCGATTGTTATTATCATTACTATCAGCATTATTATTATCACAAGTATTATGAGAATTAGGTAGATAAGTACGAGACGGCTATATTAACAGCTCGGACGCGAGGTAGATCGTATCGGCAGGAGATAGAGGACGTAAAACGAACGCCCGGAACGTTCCACATTTATACCTATACACCCGTATAGTTTACCGATAACCAAAGATGCTCGCGATTGTGCGGGGGTTATAAAAGCGTTATTGCGCGTGTTTATTACGGTAGAGGAGTGTGCGCGCTGGAGCAAAAACGGCTCGCAAATTTAGCCAAGAAATTAAGCCAGTGTTTGGAGAGGGAACGGGCAGTTGGCGATCAGGAGGGTAAGCCCATTTCGTCGTCCATACGTGCTCTATATAGAGCGGTTGTGCCCTCATTTGCATCAATTACCTCGGACCCCGCGGGCAGAGTTTCTTCTCTCTTCAGTTCGAATTAGCCACTCGGGAACGCGTCGAACGTAGGACAGAGCGAGAGAGAGAGAAAGAGCAAGGGAGGAGGCCAGACAAAAGAAGAAAGCGTAATAGGGAGAGGGAGCCTAGGACCTATTAAAATAAAGGAGAAAAACAAGTTTTTCGAGATAGTTGGGTTACGACCAACGGGGGACGCATAACGATCCGCTTTTGGCCGGCGTAGAGACCACTGTATAACCTCTCGCCCTTCCTCTTTCAACCCCCAACCCCATGGATATCGGCTATACGACGAGGCTCTGGTCTTACACAGCCTCTCTCACGAAGACGAGTTACGCGTGTGCCAAGTTATGCCCGTGCTTATCTTTCGAATTCCGTTCTCGTCTCAGAGTTACCCACTCCCGCCGTTCCTCCCTCACGCGGAACGAGAGGAAAGAGTTATTCTCAACGGTGGTTCGCCCCGACACTAAACTCATCGGGTTCGAAGCTTCTGACTCATTTCGACCTTCCTCATTTTTGTCCCAATCCTATCAGATCATGGTGATAAAAAATGCTTTGCTTCGAACTTTACCGCGAGATTTACCGGGCGCAGTGAAAGAAGTGCCTTCATTGACGATCCAAATTGTATTGATTGAAGTCTGTATTTTCGCGGTTTTTTTTTGACGATTTTATAAAAGATATGACTATAAAAGTTGTTGGGCTTGATGAAAAAAATCTTGAAATACATTTAAAAAAATTTTAATTCATTTTTAAGTACAAACACTAATTAACGTAACGCCTCAAAAATATGTGGGCTAGGTAGCTCCATCACAACTCGGCAACGGCTTGTCTGAAACAAAAAAATCAAAGTCCATTAGGTTCAGTATGACATCAGCTACAAAATGACCCTCGGATATAAAGTTTTATCAAAAAATAATAAAATGGCAGATGAAAAACGAAAAAAGTTTAAAAAACGCGTTTTTTCGCAGTTTTTCGCAAAAAAAGAGTAAAAATCGAAATTTTGAAACCATCGAGGGTCATCTTGTTGCGAATCATGTTTACAATATGTGGTTCAAATTTCAAGAGAATCGGTTTATTAGTTTTAGAGATACGATGGAGCTAGATTTTGAAAACGCTGTTTCGAGAAAAACGCGTTTGAAGTTTATACTATGAAAAACTCTTACCTAAACTCAATCGGCAATTCCTGCACCGTACAAAATCACTTCTGATTGCTCATCATCGTCGATTTCTTCGAGTCTTGCTGGCTTTGGATTTTTTGAAATTTTCAAAGTGGACTGACCCCTTAATGCTCGGGATTTGTATCTGAATGCACACGTTTCAAAATGAAGACAAAAACGTAGGGGAGACTCGGGCTGATTGTGACATTTTTATCAAATTTACCTACTACATTTCTAAGCTTTCAATACATGTGCATGATTTAATTGTGAGTTTGACGTAACTATTAGAAATCAATGTTTAAAATAAAAATAACAGTGTAACTGTTTGCTCTTTTGCTATAAGGAGTGAGATGTGAAAAGAGATAGACAGGCTTACTAATCAGTTTTTTTTTATTCTGAGAATCAGAATCATTGAATTTCAATGAAAAATATGGAGGCGCTAAACAGTTTTTAGATATCTAGCTTACTAACAAAAAAATAGAAAATGTTAACTTCAACAGAAAATAAAATTCTTCATCTTGAAAACAACGATGAAAATCAACTTAAAGTAATCAAACATGAAAAACAAACTAAACCACGAAGTAAATAATCGGAATAATCACTATCACAATTAATGCACTCAAAATGTGGTGTTTTTCCCGTGACACATTTCACGTGGGACCATTTTTTGCACTCAGTGCACTGGATCCATTATTCACCAGGGCGACATTGATCGAACGGACCGCAACAGAAGATGGAAAAGTATCCCTCATCTGCCACTTCTTCAGAATCGATCAGAATTTTTCTTTTTTTCCGTCTTGCTTCTTATCTTTCGTTTTCTTTGAAGGGCCTTTGGCTATACCTTTTTTTTGCTCCTCAGCTAAGGTGTTCTTCCCTGGCTATACAAGATGGGGCAGGATGCGACACGTCACTATCTACCCCCGATGTTCGTAACTTTTCAAGCCCATCACCAAAGTTGACCATTTCAAATTTAACCATATTCTTTTTAGGTTAAGGTAGCTACAAAATCCCGTTACGTTAATCAAGAACACGTCAATGCATGCCCCGACACGATTTTTATACCGTAATAATGATAGCGGCAAGTATAGTTCAAAATTACTAAATATCAAAAAAGATACAAATCTGCACTGATTTCATATTAGCGTGTGTCCTCCTGTCCACTGATACCGCGCAAGTAGCACCCGTAAAGTGAAGTGCAACGTTACCGCATATTTTCTCTCTTTCTAACATTTTTGTAGCTTCACTCCTTGATCGGTCATTTCCGCTTTACCTTTCTACCCCTGTAACTTCCAGGCCCAGTCTCCCCCACGTGATATGTGAGTGCAACAGTTGATGATTCTTCTACGATTTTACTCTGAGATTATTCAAATTTTGGGAAAAAACAATTAGAAGTAGAACGAGGCGTGAAACTTCCTTCCGAAATGATCATCTTCTTGAACTAAAGCGCGCAACGGGATTTTTACCGATTGAGCGGCTTCCAGCCAGCCTTTATTAAAAACTTCGTCTCCGACAGCTTTCCGTCAATTTCAACATTTTATAAAAATCCAATGGTGTGATGCAGAATGAGCCTCAGCACCCCATTTGGTTGTCTCGCCCATAATGTGTTTCGGTGTGCTCGTGTCGTGCTGAGAGAAGGAGAGAGGCTGTAACGAAAATGGAGGGACAGAGATAGGGAGCCTCACCAGAAGAGGATATGAAAAAATGAACGGGCAAATTCCGAGCCGGCTTGGCGTCACGGGAGCGTAGCCGTGGATATTGTTGGGCATTCCTCGGCTCCGAAGCAAATGCGGTCATCTGAATGCTGAGCGCGTAAACCACGTCGAATGTCCCGCGCTGCGTAGAGAAGGAGAGGGTCGACAAACTCATGAGCGGGATGAAGAGGGAGTTAGTTTACAGTTGGGGGTGTCGGAGGGCGGATTTTCTGGCTTACCGCTTTCGTTGAGAGCAAAAGACACCCTTTTGCTCTCTCTCGCTCTACGTTTATATATATATATATATATATATATATATATATATATATATATATATATATATATATATATATATATATATATATATATATATATATATATATCTGCGCTGAGGGAAATCTACCCCCGCCCTCTTCCAACCCTTCGGGGGTACCACAGCTATGTCGGCAAATCGCGCTCGCGCTATTTTAATTAATCGACGGCTACATATAGCGAACACTCTGGCCCCAATGTTGGTTTGCCGGCGAATAAGTGAGCTACGGTGGCTTTGGGAGCATGCAAAATTCTCCCTGCTCCATGCAGCCGTGCTCGCATACAAATTTGCAACATGTGAAGAACGACGAAAAAAATAATAATTGCACTATATGTGCGCGTCGGTTCGATCTTTCTAACTCGTTAATTATACGATAATCATCGGTGTATTACCCGCGTCATATAATTATCACGTTCCGAGAGCTCGTACAATGAATGTACCAGTCATGTACCGAATGCACGAGCGACATCACAAATGTAATGGCTGTTCGAATCATCCGCTCCCACAAGAGTACACGTGTGAATTTACATATGTGTATATATATATATATATATATATATATATATATATATATATATATATATATATATATATATATATATATATATATATATATATATATATATATATATATACTTACGGCAGCAACGCTATATTTTTTCGTTAACGCTAGCTCGTAATTCATATTAATGACATTCATTTGACCATTTTGACAGTGTAAAACTGGGTCGTGAGCCCAGTCGTTATATACTTTCCAACCGGTGGAAAACTTTTCGCACCATGTGTAGGCTTTCATGCGGCAAATGAGACATCCGCAATCCTGCCCGACTGGGCAGTTCTATGCTTCATATGTACCTATATGTACTTTAAATAATACTCTCGTATATATATATCGTGAATAAAAAATTGATGCAGTAACAGATGGAAAAAAAAGTATTGTACGTTGGAACGTACTTCCGTTCCGCGCAGTTTTCCACCGGAATAATAACTGTTAACGATGAATGAGAATTCCGGTGGATCCGCTTTCCCCGTTCTCGTTCTCTCTCTCTTTCTCTCACTCTATCTTTCTCACTCTCTCTCTCCCTGTATCAGTTGGAACGATACACATGGTTGAGCGCTTCGTTCGCATTTCCGCCATCCGAATTGTATACACTGGATATTCCACATGAAATGGGATGACATTTGGACCGAATCTTCACTATAGATACACTTTGGATCTTCGTCAAGTGCAGATTGATTTTCTATCTCAGCATGAGAGGAAAAACGAACAATATGGTATTGTCTGGAGGAAAAACAAATTTCGGGAAACCGTATTGATGAATATCGTTCGTGGTGTGATAGTAGCTTACGAAAGAAATTACAGCCGATGATTCTGGCGTGCAAGGGTGCACGCGTGTGTAATTCGGTTTTTCCGACATACGAATCTTTACTATAGATATACTTTGGATCTTCGTCAAGTGAAGATTGATTTTCAACCTGAGCATGAGGAAAAACGAAAAATATGGTATTTTCTGCACGAAAAACATATTTCGGGAAACTATATTGATGAATATCGTTCGCGGTGTGATAGTAGCTTACGAAAAAAATTACAGCCGACGGTTCTAGCGTGCAAGGGTGCACGCGTGTGTAATTCCGTTTTTCCGACATACGAAATTACAGCCGACGATTCTGTTGTGCTAGGATGCACGGGTGTGTAATTCGGTTTTTCCGACATACGAATCTTCACTATAGATATAGTATGGATCTTCGTCAAGTGCAGATTGATTTTCAACCTCAGCATGAGAGGAAAAACGAACAATGTGGTATTGACTGGAGGAAAAACAAATTTCGGGAAACTATATTGATGAATATCGTTCGTGGTGTGATAGTAGCTTACGAAAGAAATCACAGCCGACGATTCTGGCATGCAAGGGTGCACGCGTGTGTAATTCGGTTTCTCGACATACGAAATTACAGCCGACGATTCTGTTGTGCAAGGGTGCACGGATGTGTGATTCGATTTATCCAACACACGAATCTTCACTATAGATATACTTTGGATCTTCGTCAAGTGTGGATTGATTTGCAACGTCAGCATAAGAGGAAAAACGAACAATATGGTATTGTCTGGAGGAAAAACAAATTTCGAGAATCTATATTGATAAATATCGTTCGTGGTGTGATAGTAGCTTACGAAAGAAATTACAGCCGGCGATTCTGGCGTGCAAGGGTGCACGCGTGTGTAATTCGGTTTTTCGGCATACGAAATTACAGCCAACGATTCTGTTGTGCAAGGGTGCATGGGTGTGTAATTCGGTTTTTCCGACATACGAATCTTCACTATAGATATACTTTGGATCTTCGTCAAGTGCAGATTGATTTTCAACCTCAGCATGAGAAGAAAAACGAACAATATGGTATTGTCTGGAGGAAAACAAATTTCGGGAAACTATATTGATGAATATCGTTCGTGGTGTGATAGTATCTGACGAAAGAAATTATAGCCGACGATTCTGGCGTGCAAGGGTGCACGCGTGTGTAATTCCGTTTTTCCGACATACGAAATTACAGCCGACGATTCTGTTGTGCAAGGATGCACAGGTGTGTAATTCGGTTTTTCCGACATACGAATCTTCACTATAGATATAGTATGGATCTTCGTCAAGTGCAGATTGATTTTCAACCTCAGCATGAGAGGAAAAACGAACAATGTGGTATTGACTGGAGGAAAAACAAATTTCGGGAAACTATATTGATGAATATCGTTCGTGGTGTGATAGTAGCTTACGAAAGAAATTACAGCCGACGATTCTGGCGTGCAAGGGTGCACGCGTGTGTAATTCGGTTTCTCGACGTACGAAATTACAGCTGACGATTCTGTTGTGCAAGGGTGCACGGGTGTGTGATTCGATTTATCCAACACACGAATCTTCACTATAGATATACTTTGGATCTTCGTCAAGTGTGGATTGATTTTCAACGTCAGCATAAGAGGAAAAACGAACAATATGATATTGTCTGGAGGAAAAACAAATTTCAGGAAACTATATTGATGAATATTGTTCGTGGTGTGATAGTAGCTTACGAAAGAAATTACAGCCGACGATTCTGGTGTGCAAGGGTGCACGGGTGGGTAATTCGGTTTTTCCGACATTTTTCCGAAATACCGTCCATATAATTTAAAAAAAACGGACTCTTTGGTTAACGGAAATTGCAATTGAAATATACGGGATTTCGCAGGCTAACGCGTAGAAAGAGAAGAAGACGAGAGAGCGAGAGAGGGAGCCCGAGGAGACGGCATTGGTTGCATCCGGACGATTTCGGAGTTTGACGGTGTCGCGACGCGGCATAAAAAGATTCGCCACCGCAGAAAATGTGTTGTTTTTTTTTCGACCATAAATGTGCACACGTGGTAGCAAAAAAAAACGCTCGCTGTACGGATACGTTCGCGTGCCATCAAAACCCTCGCCTCGTCCTTTATATACATTTATACGCGTACATAGCCGTGTGACATCTCCGGTCCGTTGGTTACTGGTCGTTTTTTTTTGGTCTTTTAGTATTTTCTCAGCAAATTTTGTCGCACCGTAGCTGCCGACTTGATCAACGCTTAGACACGTATACGATACTGTAAATCTTCACTAATAAAGTGCAACGGTTACCGGTAAAACTACAAAGAGCGCAACTCTTGCGTTTTGCGGAGTAAAAGTTGCGCCCTTACGCAAGCTAGTCACCTAATGGTAAACATATACGTTCGCGATATTTGTCTTCTTCGTGACATACCAGACTATACATAAAAATCACGTTTTGTGTTCGGTAATTACGTTTTCAGAGTGCCCGGTATTGCGAGGGAAGGTATAAAAGCGCGAGGTTATAAAAATTTCCAATAAATAACCTATGTCTCTTGAGGGGTAGTTGTTGGGGTTGAAAGGAGGCGCGGGGAACAGGGAAAGGGTGTGGAAAGTGTGCGGGAAACGGGGAGAGGGAAACTGAGAGAGAGAGAGAGAAAGAGAGAGAGAGAGAGAGGGTGGTAGAGAATTTCCAGTGACGCGAGAGTGAAAAAGCCTCGTACAGAGCTCGGCTCTATATCGTTCGGGCAGCTTCTGGAAACGATCCCACTGGCCGTAAACAAGCTCTGGACCGTCTACCCCTACGGATATATGACGTCATATATTTTTTTGTGCGTGACAGGAGCCCTCTCGGCCGTTCTGTGGCTATCGATCGGTATCGCGTCGCTGGCTTTGCGACGTGTAAAAAAGTTTGGATAAAGAATATATATACACCTCTTCTATATACATGTTAGGACTTTTCTCGCTCGATACTCCTTCCCCGGAATCGAAATATTGTCGGATAAAAAAAAGGACATCGTTACGAAAGAGGGCTTATTGTTCTGTGACGGTGGCTCTGAGCAAGTTGTCGTCGCGCGCCAATTCAAGAAAATCATTACACTTTGTGTTGTATCTGGACAAACGAATACAGTGAGAGAAAAGTCCATGGTTTTTACAAAAAAAAAACGCTTATGGTTAACCATAATATGATCGCATATTATGATAACGGTCCCCTCTTAAAAGAGAGGATAGTCGCTATAGTTTTATTGGGACCGCAATCATAATATGGTTGACACAACTATAAGCGACAAGTATATCTAGACATGCGATTTAGGTGGCGTATTTGACTATCTCTATCCCCGAAATAATTTTTAGCTATTGTAAAAGGCTTGACCATATACAGGGTGTCCAATAGGAAGTTGCTAAAACTAAATACGTGTCTCTTCCCTCCATGAATTCAATAGGAGTCCCTTTTTCTAAGGCGCATACCTGAGGCCCCAAGGTTTTATTCCAGCCGTGCTTGAAACAAGTACGCGCGCGTCAAAATGAGTGAGCTCACCACGGATGAAAAAGTATATCTTATTGAGTGCTTCTTCTCGAAGGGAAAAAAATTATAGTAATGCGTATAGAGGGTTTCGTACTAAGTTTGGAACTCATAGATTCGCCAGCGAAAACACTCTGAAAAGGTAAGAATTGAATATTTATTCATATTCATCTATCACACAACTTGTGTTTCAATTCAATTAAACTGCATTGAAGTAATTTTACGTTACTTTTTGTAGGATATTCGATAACTTCGTGAAGTACACTCCAGGACCGTAGACACGAGTTGCCAGGTCCATCTGTTACGGTGACTATACCAGAGAAGATCAACGAAGTTGAGAATTATTTCAAACAAAATCTAAATAATTCGATTCGGAAAGATGCACAAGCATTAAAAATAACCAAATCATCATTACACAACATTTTGAAATTTTTTAAAAAGTTTCATCCGTATAAAATAAGCACTCATCAATTGTTAACTGAACATGCCATGACGAAACGCATCGAATTTTGTAACACTATTACGGGAATGTTTGAAGCCGAAGAACTTAATGAGAAATTGATTATTTATTCCGATGAAGCACATTTTTTGATGAATGGGTACGTAAACAAGCAAAATTGCCGGTTTTGGGGAACGGAAAATCCCGACATATCGCTAGCGAAGTCCCTTCGTCCACAGAAAGTAACGGCATGGGCAGCGATTTCAGTAAAAGGAATTTATTTGCAATTCTTGGAATCTACGGTAACAGGAGAGAGTTACAAACAGCTTTTGGAAACGAAATTCTTCCCTTATACAAAAAAGAGGGGACTGGTTAACAAAATTTTACTTCATTCTAGATGGAGCGACGCAGCACCGGACTCATGAGGTATTTGAAGCTATCCATCGCGTATATGGGACTCGAGTAATCGGTCTGGGGTACCCGAAATTTGCTCAAAGCGGACTAGAATGGCCTCCGTACTCACCGAACCTGAACCCTTGTGATTTTTTCTTGTGGGGTTACATTAAAGATCATTGTTACGCTAAAAACCCCAGCACAGTAGAAGAACTGATCGCGGCCATCCAGGAAGTGGTTCGCGGCATTACGAACGATATGTTGGACACAGTTTTTCACAGTTTTCAAAAGAGAATTGATTTTTGTGCACAATCTAACGGTTCGCACTTCGAAAATATCTATCATTAATCACTGTACTTTTTCGTTATTTTTATAAGATGTAATAAATTGACATAAAAAATATTTGACTGGGTTTTATTTATGTGCGTTTAAAACTGCAGAGTGTCCTCTATTTGAAGCAATTTGGCTTTTCTGATTCTGTGCACGTGTTTTAAAATGTCAGTCGATTAGTTTCAGCCACTTCCTATTGGACACCCTGTAGATATGGTTAATTCCGTGCTTTCACAAAATGAGCGCACAAATACTCATGTTGTATATTGTTTTGGTTTTATTCAGTCAAACGTCTACTATTCTTTTCAAGTTTGTACAATGTATATGGTTAACATTAACGTTTGTCGAGTATAATTTGTCAGAAGACCTTACGAAAAGTGACCATTGAAAAAAAATTATGGTAATGTTCACTTATAGTGAATACGTAAATCATTTGCAGTTTCAGCAACCACGGCTTAGTAGTTTTAAGAACCATACGCGTGTTTCATGAACTGTCACATACTATACTTGTTGCTTTGCAAAAATAGCATATCAGTTCAACACTTCTTCTTGTAGATCACCTTCTGTTCTTGTAGGATACACATCATATAATATGGTAGAAATTACTATTATATGGTACTATTGCTAAGTGCCAAAAATCACTTTGAGCAATGACTCATATGATAAAAAAAGATCGGTGCAAAATTTTACCTAAATCGGAGATAACAGCTACTCGGAAGTACAGACGGAATTAGTTTTGTGTCTTATGCCATATCGGCGATCAAGATACCACAAGCACTGGATACAGCATAGTCGCAGCGTGCGTAGTATATGCAGAGGATAGGCAGGTGAGTTGTAGGGTTGATTCCGTGTGCAGGCGGAATATTTACTTCGAAATAAATCATTACAGGAGGTCAGGTAATTACGATTTATAACGAAGAATCATCGAGGCGGAACTAGTTGCGTATTTTATTTTGGATTTATGAAATGTTCCATGCATTCAGTAGACATTGATGCCTTGAAGCAACACTTGAATAACACACCCAAAACGCATATAGCAGATCCTATCTTTCAATGTGGTACAAATCGCTATAAACATCGTCGCAAATCACCAGCAAGGTTTTCAATAAATGCATATACATTTAGTCCTGTTCGCTATTAGAATATTGGGGAAGTTAATTTTGGGGTGTCAGGGAATATCCACTTTATGAAAACCTCCTCTATTATATAGCATTGAATAATAAACTTATGCTTGCCAGATTGGTGATTGCGGTTAACATATGTACATAATTCATGCAACTGCTAAAATATGAATATGCAGTACTATTCTTTTGGCAGTAACTATAGCTATAAAATATTACTGTCCGTTCAGGGAAACGTAAAATATAGCTAAAATATGGTTAAAAAGACCATACATATTTCTCTCAGTGTGTCAATGGAAAGCCATCCAACCTTTTTATATTACGATTTTACTTGCCAAATAGTGCTATAGCACTATTTGGCATTAATTCAGTATTAATTCATTTTATCTAATTTATTGTGAAAATAAATTAGATAAAAATTGAATTCATAATTAATACATTATTTATGATTTTTTTAACATGAAAATATGTTTTCAGTATTACGATTTTCTCAACGTAAAAAAAAAACACCACCGTGCGTTGTCGAAAAATAACGTTGACCGGCGTCCATGTGTTTCTATCCAGTTTGAAATTTCGAAATCTCGCATAACCAACAATTCACGGATAAATGAAACGCTCATATAATTATTGATTAAACGAACGATCGGCGTACGAATAAATGATACAGGACGTTATGGGCGACGCGAAAACCCTCACGCGGAATATCGTTTTTCCATCGATTCAACGTATTAGGACATCGCGAGTTATTTCAATGCGGAGATTACCGACAGCGATTATATCGCCCTCGAAACAAAAGTGGACGAGAGTGTGTTTCGCGGTGGATGTAGCGAGCTCGGATTGCAACGATAAACGGTAGGGGGATATTGTGTGTGCGGGTGTGTGTGGGTGGGGACAACGGGATGAGCGATGAGGGTGAAAAGAAAGCCCAAACGCTTCGACGGGCACGAGAGAGTAAATAGGGAGACGACTGTGGCGTCGAGACGACGACGATGGCGACGGCTGCGCCATATAACCGTTCGAGTAACAAGATATTGACACTGGCCGATAATGGCTCTTGGGTCCGGCCTCGTCGTCGGTCTGACCATCTCCGGTCGCCTTCCCTTACTCTTTCTCTCTCTCCCTCTTTTTTCACTGTCCGCGAGTGAAACAGAAAAGCGCTATTCTCGGAGGCGAATTCAAGAAAATAGAGATGAAATTGGTGAGAGGCCTCGGGAATGACCGAGGAGCCTCTGCGATACTTTCACGCTTCGTGAATCATTTATTGGCTCTGCTACGTACCAGTTATTGTTTGCTGATCACATGCCAAATACACCCCATATACGTGTATGTAATCCGCAATTGTAAATAAAAACCTACCGTGCATCCGAATTTTATGATTATTTTAATAAAATCGTCACAGTCCAAGCGATCAACTTTACCTTTAAGGGCAGAGTAGAGGTTTGCACTTTTGAAAAGTCGATTTTTTTTGTCTTTTCTTATAGTTGAACATTTCAAGAATATAATCCCAAAATTTCAAGTCAATCAGAGCAAAACTCTCGAAGTCATTGACTATTCAGTCCCGCTCCTCTAACACTACAGCTCCGACTGCGAAAACTTCAAACGCGTTTTTCTCGAAACCACTTTTTCAAAGTCCGTGTTCACTGCCATTTGAAAACTACATGACCGATTTGTTTCAAACTTGGTACACATTTTCGACATATAAAATCCCTCCCCCCACGGTTAGTTTGAGATTTTTTTTACATTGAGGGGGTTTTTCACCCCCAAAATGGCGTAATTTTTCGTGAAAAATAGCACTTTTCACTTTACATGACCACCAAACATTTAGAAATGAAAAAAAAAAATTATCAAAGACCGTTGGGCGGAGGATTTGATGATACTTTGACTAAATTTTAATGGTACTTGATTTCAGATAATTTTTAGCTGAGATACAGTGAACACCGCAAATCGTGTTTTTCCAAAGGCGTTCTTGGAAAAGCTTTGTCACCGGCTTGTTTGTGGATATTTTCGCGTACAAATTTCACGGAATGTTCTTGAAATGACACTTAACAATGTACAAAAGGTTTCAATAAATTTACTCTATCCATATAGATGAAAAAAATTCGCAAGAAAGTGTTTTTTTTTCACGCTGAAACCCCTACCCTCTCCTCAAGCTCCTCTGCCAATAAGTCTTCGCCAGTGTCTCGAGGAGTCAAAGGCGACAAGGCGACAGCTTCGATGAACGTTATCGCAGCGTTCGCCTTGCGATAAGGCTCGAAATAAACGTCCGCCCACGGATTATACGAGACAGATTCTTCGTCAAACTCATTTGCCCTCGACAAAATGAACTCCTCTCGTGGATGAGCTTTGATACCACCGGAATTGAATTCCCGTGCTCGCGTACAATTTTCGTTCCCGTAGCATAGGAAGGGAATGATTTGTATTCGTGATATTCGAGGGGATTCCGGCAAATGTAAAAATTAACAAAGTAGCTCGTATCGATTGGGCAAATTGAGCAACTAAATTACAGATAAACAATGCCGATGTCACGGGAAAATCGACAGGCTGACGTTGGACCTCGCTCTCTCTCTATCTCGCTCGCATACATCCCTGCACTTGGGGAAATCTCATATTTTATAGAGTTAACCACGCGCTCTACCGAGGCCGTACTCATACGCAAAAGCCAGCATATAAACCGTAACGTATTAGCGGGGAAATGCAAATTGAGCGCAAAACCACCAACCAAAACAATGCTTTTAGTCGCGTAGTTCGGATGTGCGAAGGTCGAGTGAAGTGGAGGGGAAGTAATTCGACTGGTTTGACCGAAGCACCCCCTCGCGAGGGTAACATAGTCGTTCCAAAGCCGCGATCGAGCTGGTACGGTCGAAACCGTTACTTCGTAAATTAACATGAAGCCATTATAAATAAACGGTAACTCAAATTAATGCTAATGCCTTCGTTGCATTAAACCGATATACCGGGGACATATTGTGAAGAGGTTTATTGCCATACAGTCACACTGCGGTAAGGCCCTGGGAGATTACGGGCATTTCACAGCATCCGGTATATCAGTTTCGTCTTTGTGAAAGTACCTTTTTCCTTTGCTAACTCACTTTTTGAATACACCGAGAGAGTAGTTCTACAGTGAAGGTTTTTTGTTCTATTCAGCCACCCTTGACTGCTAGGTCGGTTTTGTCGATATTGAAAAAGACACGGGAATAGTATTGTCGTTGCGGTCGTTAAAATACCAAAATGTCGTATTCACTTATTCATGTGTAAATCGGTGCAACGTACGAACGATGTTATTCGCGATACTGTTGTCGAGTGATTATATTATTAACCGCTAAACCGCGCAATCAAGTTCGTTAAATTATGTTGAGTTTTATTCCGAATTCCGTCTAGACTCGTGTTTGTTGAGATTTTGTGAGGTCCGTGAAATTTGATGAAACTTTGGCAATGGTCAAATTCATAAAGCAATGTGAAAATAGTGAGAAAGGTTTGAACATTGGCAATATTGTAACCTTGCTAGATAAATTCGTCTTGAAATAAGTTAAATAGGATTAGTCCAGAGAGATATCTCGATACGAGTGGAAAATGCTTCTCATTGTGAATACAAATAAATAGACTCAGAGAAGACAAGAGCAGGGAGAGAGAGAGAAAGAGAGAGAGAGAGAGAGAGAGAGAGAGAGAGAGAGAGAGAGAGAAGGAGAGAGTGATTGGAATGAAACTGGGAGAATGTTCGGTATCGAATTTCGATACGGAGAAGACGATTTCGGTGACATCATCAGCGTGTCGTAACTCCTACCTTTCTACCTTCCCAGCTTCGCTTTCGCATTTCTCTGACACGTTTATGTACTATATACGTATACACATTCATACATACATAGGACATAGATGACAGGCAGCAAGATACGTAATCTGAATTCAAAGCAGACGACCTGCTACGATATACAAAAAGTTCCATTGTCGGAACGCGATCACAGCATTCCGATGGGCGGGCATTTTCGAATGTGACCCAAGCTTTTTCGAGGAGCGACTAGAAATGAATGAAAATAACCGGAGAGTTCAAACAGTTGTATTAGATTAAGGAGGTATTGTTGCCTGGAGCGCTGTTTTGGAGGTGATTTTTAGGATGAAATGATACAAGAAAGATACACATGTTTGAGAATCCTGCAAAAATATGTAAACAATTTAAAAAATGATTTATTATCATGTACTTTTGTACGTTTGTTTGCAACGGTGCGCGGGAAACGCCCCCAATTGTGAACGTTGTATGAATCTGGAAAAAAAACCAAACATATTCTTAATCCGAATGAGTGTTGTGATGTCTGGCAACAGACTCAGCAAGAAAAATTAAATTTTACAAAATGGCGTAATACTAAACTTTGATTTTCAATTTTTTCTATTTTTCCGACCATTCTACCAGTTATACAGTGTGTTCCTCTTATCTCTGCCACCCGAAATAACTCGGTAATTATCGACGTCACAAAAAAATGTTCCAGACAAAAGTTGTACGATGTGAAGGGGCCCATCAAACGCGACCAATTTTTGGTCATTTCTCTTTTTGGTCAATTGAGGTAATTCAAGATCACCTATTAAAATGAAATACAAATTTAAATATCTCGGATCACTACCTAATATTTGTTAGTGATCCGATATAATATATAAGTATAATTAAACGGTTTTCACAGACATTTACAGAAAGGTCTGTAGAATAATTAAATTCAATGGAAAAAAGAAAACGATTTTTTCAAATTTTCACACAACAATGCTGCCTGAAAAATAACAGAAAACAGACGAGTATAGCTGTGAGCAAAAGTGAAAAATGCAATACAGATCGATGCTCCGCGATTTATCAAATTAGCAAGGCATTTGTGTTCAATTTCCCCCCAACTGTACACACATTTGAGCGACTAACAACTTTGAAAAACCGTAGCTTATCTCATGCTCGAGCAAAATCACACAAATTGAAGTTGCCTGCCCGTTGATGTTTTATTTTAAAAGAAAGCACTCGTCAACTGAATATATATGTGTGTACATATGAACACACACCCATATATTCATTTCTACCAAGATCCAAAATTGTTTCACCGCCTTGCACGATGTTGGCGTGGATTCTGACAACTTCCCGCGGTAATCCAGTTCCACACGTCGAGAGGGTGGTTAGAGAGAAAGAGAGTAGCGTTTACGTATGTGAGCGACAGAGAGAGAGAGAGAGAGAGAGAGAGAGAGAGAGAGAGAGAGAATGGCGCGACTTCGCACGAACGAGTTTGTCAGTGGAAACGGTGCTATTAATTCCAAACTGCGTTGGAAAGCGTCGACCGAGGGTGAGATATAACGAGAACAAGAGAGAGGAAGCCGGAGAAAGAGAGAGGGAGAGGGAGCAAGAGAGAGAGAGAGGAAGCGATAGAGACGAATGAAGAGAGATAGACCGAGAGAGTTTGTTACGAGAGAGAAGAGCGAATCGCGGGGGCGACAATGCGAAGCGAATGCACACATTGAATAAATTAGAGAGCTGGATAAACACACACCGGTGGATCAAGGCCTGATGCTATATAACCAACATGTTCCTATACTCTGAGATACTCTCTCTCTCTCTCTCTCTCTCTCTCTCTCTCTCTCTCTCTCTCTCTCTCTCTCTCTCTCTCTCTCTCTCTCTATCACTCTGCCATTCTCTTCGGGCTGGAAACGGCTGTCGGTGCAATAGAAAGAGAGACAGTGATCGGGGGGGGGGGGGGGGGGGGGGGGGGTGCATATGAGAGTAAGCCAACACGCCTGCAGCTACTACTGCCGCATCTTCCAACGAGCCTATACCGCGTATAGAACAATCTGTGAGTGCTCTCGCGATAACGGGAGGCCACGTACAGCCGCGATTGTGCTACACAGGAGCTGCAGAACTAGAATACGCCGTGTCTCTTTCTCCTTCGTTCTCGCACTATATATTCCTTAATTGTTAACTTCGCTATTCCGATGTAATTCGGTAACCGTGCGATATCGCATCGGCGGCCCGTTCACCTGGCGCGACCTTTGAGGACAGACTGTTTCGACTATATTTATGAAAATGATGCGAGTCGTCTTGCCTGCCGTTTGTTCGCGGCTCATTTTTTTCTATTTTAGAAATAGAGAATTTTAAGTACTTGCTGCTCGACGCGGGGTAAGCGCTTGAGAACGAACTTGAGGGTGGATTGGAGGGACAATACTAGCTAGAGGTAGCCGAAATTCAAAGTTCTTGAATGGATGACCTAGATGAGAAGTAACACTATTGAGGGGTCTCACTTTAGACGCTAAAAAGGCTATTTTCATGATTTTTTTGGATAGGTTACATTATAGATACTGATATGAAAGTTGTTACACTTAATGAAGACACTTTCGAAATACATTTAAAAATTTTTTATATGTATTTATGTAACCCAAACAAACTTTAAACGCGTTTTTCACGAAACAACGTTTTTCGACGGCTTTTTTATGACATTTTCGAAACTACTGAACCGATTCTCATGAAATTTCAACCACATATTCTTTACAACTATAGCTATAGCGCATATCAAGGATAAAAAAATTTGACATTTACTTTTTTTGCCAAAAACGGTGGAAAAACACGGTTTTTTTTCGAAAAATGTCTACCATTTTGTTATTTTTGCATATATAGAAAATCGTATGATATGCGCTATAGCCATTGACATACTGAATCTAAAACCGTTTGATTTTTTTTTATTCGGATGATCCATCTCTGAGATTTCATCAACAGCGCAGACCTTCAATTTTTTAGGTCATTTTTTTACCATTTTCGTCTATGAATAGTGACTTAAATAAATAAATTTAAAAATTTAAATGTTTTTCGAAAGTGTATTTATTAAGTGTAACAACTTTAATATCAATATGTATAATATAAACCTATTAAAAAAATTCATGAAAATAGCCCTTTTTAAGCGTCTAAAGTGAGAAGACCCCTTAGCATTTGAGGGTTGTTATTACATAATATGCCACTTTACTTGTTAGTGACATATTGTGTAATAACAAGCCTCAAATACTTAGTCAATAGTGTTACTCTCCATTTGTAATAATTACTTTGCCTGTATTTGGTTTGGTGTGGTTGAGTTAGCAGAATTACCGTACGCTACAACAATCAATTACACTTCAATTATATTGTGGATGATGGTGACATTTTCCACAAATTTTCTTTCATACATAAACTACGTACGCAAAAAATCTAAAACATTATGTATAACTTTTTCATCATGCTTATTCCCATCGTCTCTGACAAGGAACATCACTTTGGTGTCCGCCTCTGATTTTGTTGAAACTCATGTGAATGGCACAGCCCCTAAAAGTATCCAATATGTTTTTTTTTAATCAGCAGTAGACGGTTTTTAGTAGTGAAAGCAGCCCTTAGAGTAAAGCACGTCCGGAGCTGCTTTTACATAGTAACACCCGCAAGCAGGCCACCGATTTCAGTAAAACCGAGACGAGAACGGTTCCAATGCAAGACAATCAACAAACCCCTACGAGTGCATTGAATAAAACTAATATTGCGGGCTGAACTACTCGTTTATTTTTCTTCCTTTCATCTCACATAGTGAGGGGAGGGTTAGAAAAAGACACAGGGGTGCATTGAATTGAATAAAATGGGTAACACTGTGAAGGGGGGGGGGGGGGGTGAGATTGAAGTTTACGTATTTTTGCATTTTTGTCGAATAGCAAGTTTAACGCGATAAACCACATTCCGTACATTTTTACATACATTTTTTACATTTTACATTTTCACATGAAATTTGTGGGATTTGGAGAAGATGAATGGTGAATTTGTTTTCTGGGAGTAAAAATACATTGATATAGACTGATAAAAAAATATAAAAAATATACATTTTTTATACATCTCGCTGAAATATAATCGTTTACACTCAATCACCGCTCACTTCTTTTCCGTTTCGAATTGGAGCTCCGCGTGGCGCGCACTCTCTTCGCAATCGTTTTCTCTGCAAAATGCCACTTGAGTCGTCGAGCTATGATTATTTTTCAATTTTTGGCAGAATTTCAAAGCTGGCCCATTGATTTTTGCGAATTTTTCCATGCGAATTTTTCCGAGAAGATCAAGCGAGATATAAACATTCTGTGAGTCTATCAAAATTCTTTTCATCCACCCCCCTCCCCCTCCCGTCCCTCAATAAGTTTATGCCACTCCAATAGGACCGCCGCTACGGCTGTTTGGAATTTCAGGACTTTCGCAATTAAAAAAAAGGCCGAAGAGGTCAAACATTTTTTTTTCGACCCTTTCATCACTTCAAGTGCCTATCGGATGGGAAATTCTCCGCTGATTACAAAAACTACACCGGTTAAATGTAAAAACGCGTTTCCATACACATTCGACGATTTTTAATAGCATTTAAGAGTTTTGCAGGGAGTAAATGGTGAATTTATTTTCAGGGGGTAAAAATACATCGATAGGGACTGATAAAGATAAAATATTTGAGATCCATTTTTCTGTTGCATCTTGGCCAAATATTTGTGGCTTCACTGGACTGCCCTTAATTTTTTTTTAACTTCAATTCGAATCTTCGCTCTGCGCTAATTCGTTTCGTAATCGATTCCTTTTTAATATGCCACTCTGATCAAGCTCAAATTATTTTTCGAATTTTGGCAGAATTTCAAAGACGGATCATCGAATTCCGCGAATTTCGCCACATTCTGAACATCAATTTACAGGTTGTAGAAATCGTTTGCATCAGCAGACACATTTTAAATACAGAGAAAAACAACTGCGATGAGGAACTTTATGTAAGGGATAGTTTACCCCCTTAAGCTTTTTATCCGACGAAAATTAAAAAATACGTATTCTGTGATTTTATCCCCCCGTTAAAGTATTACCCGTACCATCCAATGCAATGCATCCTTTTTAAATGTGGCTTCAGAGGAAGAAAAAGAAAGCGGTCGTTCACCCGGTAATTTTTGCATCAGAAGAATTTTCGTTTTCTTTTTGTAACCGAAATCGGTGCACTGCTTGCGGGTGACATTGCAAAATCAGCGGTTGACAGGTGTCGCTCTAAGGGGTGGTTTCACTCCTTGAAAACGTTTTCCGCTGATAAAAAGAAAATACGCGTCTAATAGTTTTTGATGCCCTACTACATACATGAGTTTTAACAAAATCGAATGCAGACATGAAAGTGATGTTCCTTGCGAGTGAAAGAACGTTCCATAAGACCACAAGCAAACCTACTTAAAAATCAAAATGCCAAATTTTTCACCGGTTCGTACAGACTCAGATGAAAAAAGTCTGTCCAATCCAATTTTCATCGTGACGGCAGCAATTCTCCAAGAATTTTACAACAATGATTATTGGCGCATAACTTATTAGTAGTGCATAACTTAGCTGCTCAAACCAAGAATTTTCTTCGCCTGAGTTCGTACAAATTGATGAAATTTTCCCGCATCGCCGTGCTCACTTTTGCTGCAGCGAAATAGTTGGACGACGATACACAAGCGGCGTCCTATATACAAATACACAGAGCCTATAGTGGGCTCTATACAGGGTGTCCCAGAAATGAATGTGCTCCCTGAAATCGGGGGTTGGGGGTGAAGTTCCGAGTCGATTGATATAAGCATGTGTCGGTCTCGGATCAACCACTGAATTATTATTAATTTTTAAAGGCGGGTCAATCAGGTGCGCCCGCTGAGCCGGCGCAACCGATTGGCCCCTCCTTTAGAAATTAATAATAATTCAGGGGTTGGTCTGAGACCCACACATGCTTATATCAATCGACTCAGAATTTCACCTCCAACCCCCCATTTCAGGGAACGCATTCAGTTCTTTGACACCCTGTATATATACGTGTACAGGGTCTACGGTCGATGGTATTTAGAGGCTGCTCTATGTGAACAACTCGAGCTTCCGAAACCCGCGAGTCGCTATACAACCTGCACCAGCAATGTAATTAATAGGGAACACAATGGCTGTCTTGCGAGGTTAGGCTATGGCACTCCAAGAGATTCGGAAGGACGAGAGAGAGAGAGAGAGAGAGAGAGAGAGAGAGAGAGAGAGAGAGAGAGAGAGAGAGAGAGAGACAAGGTGCACAAGATTCGTCGCCACCGAAACCAGCGAGAAGCCTGACACTGCGCTAAGGCAGCCAAGTAATACAGTCTAAGGATTGGTAATGCGCCCTGACGGATGCCGGGTGCCCTTCGTGTCCGCCAGAGACGAAGGAGAGAAGACGCGCGGAACGTCTCGGAGAGATACCGAGACTCCTAAGTCTCCAACGGTTCATAACTATATACCGAAATTGTAATACCTAGTGCAAGAGGGATGGGGCATGGTAATTGAGCTCAATGGGCGAGGGTAGAATGGACGCCCTTTGTGTCAGTAGCTAAATCCCAAATGTAATATCACAGGACGTGAAGACTATGTTATATGTTTGCAATCATTCGTTGTCTACCAACTGTTTTTTTATTTCCTGCGTTCCAACGTATACCCTTGTGGATTTTTACGTATTACCCTTCCCAACTGAACCTTTCCCTATCACTCCTTACGCCCACTTCACTAATCCAATCTGACTTCCGTTGGCTACGATCCCATATTCTTCTGATTCGCTGGTCCACAGACGTTTTACTCGAGTATCTACGCCTAGGTCGCAGAAGTTTTTGCTTTACGCTCACTAGTTGATGCGCCAGCCCGTGCACGGCTAAGCGGTCACCGCTCCGAGTATCGGCCATGCATGTACTGCCATAGCCGAGTCCCAACCGCCCATCCACCAGTGTCAGTTTTTTTGTCCACCGAATATGAACTTTTAGCTTAACAAGTGATTTCTTTTTTTCATAAGCGGTTCTATCTGAGGAGCTGGCGAACAAAACCGGACTTGTCCACATTACGTCGATTTTTTTCCTTTTTTTTCGTACACACGCTTATTAGCTTCCAAAATATTTTGCATCAAATTCGGCTCTGAACACCTTAAAATTAGTTGGAAACTGCCTTTTCAAGCAGAAACGGACTTGTCCATGGCTGGCTGGATGAAAAATTACTAACAGGTGACCACTGTGATGACGATGATGACATTGGATGCGATTGTTGTGAGCCTGACGTGGAAGAGTTTGTGTGGGATTATTAAATTGACAATAAAAAAAAACAAATTAATATTCAATTGAAAGAATCTGTTGTATTTCGTAACCGGATATGGCCATAGTATTTTCATTCAAAAGCGGAGTTGTCCACCATTCTCTTTGAAAACCGGACTTGTCCTGAATGAAAATAAAAATAAATACATGGTAGTTAGGGTTTTTATTAGACTAAAGCCAGGTCCAGGCTTAAATTTTCATAGAGCCTTCATATATCAAAGCTTGAAAATTCGAACTCATCTCTATTTGGTTATTTTGGTTTTTGACCTCACCCGTAGAAATGTAATTCATGGACAAGTCCGGTTCTGTTCCCTAGCTCCTCATCTGTAATCGAACGATGTAGGTTGCATGTTTGTAATGCAATGTAAATTATTTTTTTTTCCATGGCTTAAATTTCGTTTTCGACGATTTCTGTATACGAATATTTCTGCTACGCTCAAACGTTTCTCTTATGATTTTGATTAGAGACCCACAACATAAATTTACAAAAAACATCCGCTCTGTCATCAATGTGAAAAAATAAACAAATGAATAAAACATTTCGTTGCATTCGAACGATTAAAGCTTTACAGCCGTGTAATTGGTGTATGATGGTAACGCTATGAATTCTGATTCATCAGCCCTGTTGAATCATAACGCGAGAACGACAGCCCGAAAATGCAGAGAAATCCGTAAAATTCCGGAGCGAATAAATCACACGTTAATTTATAGTGGATCGTGAGATTAGCGCAATACAGTTGCTACATTTATACAAATCTTACAAGTAAAAAGCTACATTCTACACGTCAATTTTTTTTTACCCAATCCACGTTCGTCAAAATAAATCCTGCTTTAAAGAGTGAGATGCAGTCAGAATTTTCGAAAAATCGATTTTTTTAAAACATTTTTTTGAAGTATGTATTTTTTTAAGTATTTAGAAAATATTGCCTGAAAATTGCAAGTCAATCCGATGAATAGTTTCCGGGATATCCCACAATTAGGGAAGGGGCGTCGGGTCCCCATGGCAGGTAGCGGCTGACAAACGCGCAAACGATAATATCCGGGAAGGCAGAATGCTTCGAATACAACAACAAATTGATATTTTGGAAGCTTCCACATTGGCAGAAGCCCTATTGTGTGGCCCAGGAATTGATGATTCGATGTAAGTAATTTTTTAATCAGTATTTCTACACATAAATCAAGTGTAAATTGGAAAACTCTTTCAGAAATTTTCAAAAATGTATTACTCAAAAACTATGAACTTTAGCAAAATTTTATAAAAGATACTTTCGTTTTAAAATTGCCCACAATATTAAAAAAAATAATAATTCATCCCAAAAAAACTTTAATTTTTTGAAAAATTGTTTTAACAATTGGCTATAAACAATTGAATGCTCGACTTTTCGGCAACAAATTGTGATATTCGGATTCAGCGGATTAAAAAGCATAAGAAAAATTTACCTTCATCCATCGAGCTCAACATTTTACGAACATATAATACCGTATCCACATCGAAAAACTTCAAACGCGTTTTTCTCGAAACTATGTTTTTCAAGTCGGTGGCCACTATAATTCAAAAACCACTCAATGGATTTTAATGAAATTTTTTAATGGATTTTAATGATTGGTGTGCTTATTGATAGCGTTAAAAACTAGTCCTTAATCGAAGGATTTTCATTTTTGTTGGAAATTTATATTATTTTTCTAACAACAAACGAGCGATTTTTTGGTCGAAAATCGAAAGTTATCTTTTGGAAGTTGCAATTTTGTTAATTAAAAAAAAAAGCTTCGATTAAGGACTAGATTTATCATTAAACTAATGATTTTTTTTTGGTTTTTTTATTTCAGATGATCCAGTAAAATTTTGAGATGGCCACCGCAAAGCACTACATGCCGAAGAGGGTTCGACAAAGATGGCGATATTTGAATAAATAATCAATATTTTTCTTCGAAAATTTGTACAAGTCAAGTTGAAATATAACATAAAAAGTTTGTATAACCATTTTTGTAAAACAAACTTAATTACTATAAAAAAAAATTATTGAAAATGCTCGTTTTTTCACGCTTCTGACTGCATCTCACCCCTAAATATTTTGCAGTTGTAATGCATAGAATCGATTGATAGTATGTACATATGACATCCTATCGCATCGCTATTTTTTCGATTTGGAAACATGGATCATTTGATCATTTTCATAGTCACCATTTCTTCTGACTACCTACTGTGCCCGTATTACCGTAATCATTTCGAAACAGAAAGAAGAACGGAAAGGGCTTTCAATTTTTTTCACCTAAAGTAACAAGTGTCTGCTTTCGAGTCTAAGCACAGAGCGGTACAGTGTTTTCACCAATAAAATATGAAATTAAACGGAAATTCTAAATAACGCTGTGCGTGAGAAAAGGTAAACGAGTATTCCTGTTTCTGATGATATTGCAGGCATGAAGGAGCTCCGAGTGTGTACCGGAAATATAAAAATAGTTACGACTCATATACATATACATATGCATGTCTACGATGTACACAGTACTCGAGATATTCGTGTACAGTTGAGAAACGGCACT